>VNJS01004477.1:0-31549 GCA_008042575.1 Drosophila watanabei
TTTTCTAGTCCATTAAATAGTCTTAAGTTTAAGGTATATGAACAATTTTTAGGGTTTGCTTGTGTTTATTTTTAAAGACAAACTACAAGATTACACTACACATAGGATAAGCTTTTCGTTTTTGGAGAAAATCAAACTAATGTCCGAAATGGGGTGAAATATTATCTTACTTAAAATATAAAATTAAATCTTAATTTTATAAAAATATCGTAGGGGATTTTAGAAAATATTGTCTAACCAAATTATAAAAATATAAATGCTTAAGGATTATTATTTGTATCATTTTAAGATAATTTGATATCAGTTTTTATCATATGGAACTGCTAGATGTTTGGTTTATAACTTAAAAAAAGTTTATTTTGATCTATTTTAAATTAATTCAGTTTATAATTGCTTATGCTTGATTATAACTATTTATTTATTTACTTTACTTTTGTAAAACTCCCAGCCAGGAGAAGCAGCAGCTGCGTGCCACAAACGAACAGCTGATGTCACGTCTCAGACAGATCTGGGCCAAGTACAAGTCACAGTTTCCACTGCACCAGGGATCCCCGGAGCCTAGCTCCGAGGACAAGCCACTAGACACACCGACGGTAAGAATTCGATCCAGTAATTGACTAATATGAGCGTTTCCCTCTTTTTCTCTTCCCTCTATTTCTCTTCCTGTCTTTCTCTCTTTCTCTCTGTATCTGTCTCCAATTTTCCTTAATTTTTCACTTTGAAGAGAGGAAATATCCGCTTTACAGTCGAATCTAGAGTATCTGTCCAATCGAATGTTGAGTAATGAGGAGCATATGAGTAAATTAGATACCTCACCGCATGATTATTCTAGCTTAGTTCCCGGAAAAGGTAAAGTTAGAGTCCAGAGTCAGGACACTGAAGAAAATGAGAGCAATATTCTATTCCGAAGGGAATCTTAATCTGGATTTTAAAAATAAATGGATGGAGATGGATCCCAAAATTTTAGTCTATCCAGATTTAAATCCCATTCGGGGTAGGAATATGTCGAGTAGAGCACTTCCTACACAGACACCTGCAATGGTACGAGACCTAACCCGATTTCATCACTCCATCAGAGTCGGAAGCCCAAGTCGAGGATGCGACGGATGAGCCCGGAAGTGACCAGATCGCGAACCCAATACCCATTCAGATCTAGACCCATAGACACTATCCACTCCCACACTTTTAGCATGTGATTGGCGCCACTCTAACCAAAATTCTTGTACTCACACAGCCGCTTACGACTACCAGGCAGCGACATATGGCACCACAATCGAACCCATACAAAGCACACCACAACCACACAACAGCGCCGACGACGACTACACGGTTGGATCCGGATCAGGAGCAGGAGCAGGCGGCGGAGCAGCATCCGGAGCGGGAGCAGCTCTCGGCGGCGGAGCCAGTGCCTCGGCAGCAGCAACAGCTGCAGCCAGCATTGCTGCGGGAGCAGCTGCTGCAGCTGCAGCGGCAACAGGCCGCAAGAGCAGCATCAGCAACGGCAAGGGTCTGCTCTCCGACTATGGACTCCACGATAACGATGACGAGAATCTCAAGGACAACCTTGGCCTGGGCGAGAAGCAGCAACAGCAACAGCAACAGCAGCAGGAGCAGGAACGGCAACGGGAACGAGAGGAGCGCGACCGGGAGCTGCAGCAACTACGTGAGCAGCGGGAGAAGCGCGAAAGGGAGCGCGAACGGGAGCGGGAACGGGAACGGGAACGGGTCGAGCAGGCCGAGCAGCAGCAAGCGGAGCAGCAGCCAGCACCAGCACTGGCCGAGGGCAGCATCGCCAACGCCGGCAGCGCCAACCTGGCCGCCTACAACACCGACTACAGTGCCTACGACCAGCAGCAATACGAGGCCGGGGCCTACGATCCCAATGCCTATGCCCAGCAGCAGTACGAGGGCCAGCAGTACGATTATGGCGATGCAGGTGGAGCCTACGACTATGGAGCAGCCGATTACGGACAATCTGGATACCAGTATGACGCCTCGCCGGCAACCACCGCTGCCGTTCAGCCTCAGTCCCAGCCGCAGCAGTACCAGGCGCCAGCTGCTCCCCAGCGAGTGGCCACGGACTACAACAGATCGCCACCGCCGCTGGCAGCGGCGACAGCGGGCATCACGTCCCCGCCAGGCACAGCCGCTGGATTATCATCAGGAGGAGCAGGAACAGGGGCCGGGTCGGGAGCAGCAGCAGCAGCAGCAGGAGCACCACCATCATCTGCCGGAGCGAGCCGACCACAACCGCGCCCGGGCAGTGGAGCTTTGGGGTCAGCAGCTGCTGCTGGAGCAGTCGCCGGCGGAAAATCCGCTCTGCCACAACAGTCTGCCCCGACAGCCGCCGGCAAGAAGTAGCTGGAGTCCCGACTGCGAGGACCACCTGCCGCTGGAGTGCTCAATTAGCAGTCCCAGTCTAATGCGCTCCTCCAACGATGAGACCTGCTCCGAGCTGGCCGATCTCAGCGAGACCTATTTGGTCCTGCCCGACGAGGGCTCCGAGGAGAGTCTATCCCCGGCCCACACTACCATCATAACGGCGCGGAGGTCAAGTGCTCCGGCCGTGGTCCAGCAGGAGGAAGCGGTCAACGAAACGGTCATCATCGAGCGTCATTTAGATGCCCACGGATAGGGGTCAGCACCGAGTTCTCCAGCAAACAGTTTCTTCAGTCAACATACGTACTTCTACTCATGTGTTCCAGGACAAAACAATAAAGGATATTCATGTTTTTTAACTAATAAATAAATTCGAAATCCAAATTAAAGCGGAGGCGAGTTTTTTATATACTGGAGTTCCTAAAAAGGGTCTTAAGGTTGGAGATATGCTTAGAAGAATATTTATTTATCTATTATTAAATACAAAATGATTAATTTTATTTTGTTTTAGATTAATGAAGAAGTCCCTGGGATATGAGGATAGATTAAGTCACTCATCGAACGAAGTAACAAATGAATAATTGAAAGACTGTTTTCCTTGCGATTGTATAATACTCGAACGTCGTAATCACTGAAACTTGGCAAACACTTTCGCAATAATTGACTTTTCCACTTGCTTAATTTCCGCCAGTAAGTAATAACTATTAATGTTGGAACTAATAAACAACTCCATGATGTAGGGCCACGCAACGCTGTCAAAACAACTCGAACGATAGGCGGCAAGGACATCCTGGCGGACATTCTTCATGTCCTGACTGACAGGCTCGTCAATTGCCAGCGACAGCCAGGCCAGGCATACTCATAAAGTGCCGAAATAAAATGAACTTGACTTTGACTTTGGAGCTTTGCGTTTTCCGTTTTGCGTTTTGAGCCTTGCGTTTCCGATGATTGTAACTAGTTTTATTGAGTTCGGGGAGTGGGCCGGATGATTTAGGAGCCGTCGGGATAAGCGGTGGCTATCAGGCGCATCCCATTCCAGTTCCAACCGTGCGAGACTATGGTGGCGTGCGCTCGACCCAGCTGAATGTGGCAGGGCTCGTCCTCCCCCGTGGTCAGGAAGCAGGCGGTATACAAGCTCAACTCCAGCTCCGGCGAGGTGCCCACAAAGAAGCTGTTTACCGGCTTCCGAATGTTGTGGAACGTGTGCCGCAGACTAAGCAGCATTTGGTTTTTCTAGAAGAGATTTTAGAAGAATTAGTATGGCTTTTATAAAACACCTTAAGCTCACCTTTCCCATTTCCTGGTGGCTTAACCAGCCCTTGTAGTCCACATTGCCTCGCTGCTCCTGGTCGGCAAAGTATAACCAATTGTGCAGTCCAAGGACCTTCTGATCTCGCAGCTCTGCCATAAAGACATGCTCGAAGCTGGAGCTGCCCACGATGCCGCGACCCCGGGAGTAGGGTGTGAACCAAAGGTCCTGCAACAGGCGCAGCTGATCGTCGTATTCCGTGCTCACAATGTCTAGAGAGGAACACAAACAAAAGCATGAATACTAGCTTCAATTCTAACTGGAGTTCGCTTACCTTTATTAACCAAATATCGCATTGTCAGCTTCATCACTCGGGTGTTCATCACCGTCCTGAGGAAGTCATGCTGCTCCTGCAGGTGCTCCGGCGTGGAGACATCAGCCACAGCCACATCCAGCTCGTAGTTGTCAAAGAGGCGCATGAGAAGGGCTGTTGTGGAGTTGGCATCTCTGGCCAGCAGATCTTGATGCAACTCAAAGAGACTGAAATATATAAAATTAAATTTTTTTGGATAAATAACCTTAGCCCTGAGTGCACTCACTTCCTTGGGGCCCGGTCATCGTGGGCGCCGGATGTGGTCTTTCCCTGGAGATTCACCTTGTAGAGATACGGACTGACCTCAGTCTCTTCCGCGTAGAGATTCTTGGAAAGGGTCAAGACATCGTCGGGCGTTTTGGGCAGCGGCTTGCTGTGGAAGTACTCTAAGAGAAAAAGCGAGCAGACATTTTGTTACCGGTTCTCTTTGGTAAGAGAGTTGCAAGTGCTCACCGTAGAAATGCCAACTCAAGATGCCGATGGTGATCAGCAGGCCGACGATCACGAATCTCTTCAGCTTCTGGCATTTGTCGCTGTCGATGTTGCTGCTGTTGTTGTTTGCTGTTTGCTGCTGCACTGCGTCCATGGCGGAATAATCTAATTATCTAATGGCAATTGGGCAAACATTTGTTTTGGCTGTTTATCTTGACCCGAACGCTCTCCTCTCCTCTAAAGATCGCAAAACCACTGCTTATTCCGAACGCTTTAGCCGCCAAGTGGCCACTGAATGGACTGCTCCAACTTGGATCAGCAGTTGCCGTATACATGTGAGCATGTGGGACTGAGAGCTTGAGAGCATGAGAGCAGGGCCCCCAAAATGTGGATAAAACTCGGGCATTCCCGCTCTCTTGGGGATCATCTGCTGTTTGTTTTCGCCGTTTGCTTCGCCAGCGGTGTGTGTTGTTTTTGCTGTTTCGCTTGCTGCTGTCCAGGAGCGGACTCATTGCCCCCCTGTGTTATGTGTGCACATATTAGCTAAGGCCGGAGTTTCAACAAATAGAATTATATATTATAACATATGGCACTCGGTCTAAGAGAGTTAAAGAGCTCAGGAGAAACTGGGGGAGCTTACAGTCTGAACTTGCATGACTTCATTATTATTTCTATTATATTTTGCGGATTCGTGTGAAATTATAATATAGTTAAAACTTTAACGAACTAATTTCTCACACTTGCAGAAAATTGGTTTCCAGTTTTTCTTCCCAAAATAAAAATTGTTTTTCATTATAATATATTTATACCCTTGCAGGGTATCATTTTAGTTTGACCAACATCAACAGCCGAGTCGATCTACGGATGACTTGCTTTTTTTTTTTAAATATATATAAAAGTTTAACATTTTTTGAATTATTTTGTAGATTTATTTACTTTTATTATTATTATTATGCTTTCCGAATTGAATTTAATTTTTGGCTTAGTTATAATTTCTTTTAACCTTGAGTTTAAAAAATCATCACATAAAAATATCGATTAAACGCGAATATTTTTTAACTTCTTGAGAGCAATACAAACTTGATTGATTTCAGGTGCAAATTGACCAAAGAACGATATACGGCAGGTGGCAAGCTTTAGCATTGGCCCTTTAAATAATTTCGTTTATTCTAATTAATATTTCGCCACGACGTGACTAGAATAAGTTAGCTGGAAACAAAAAACCTTAATCACGCAATTATCAATTTGTTCGTTTGACCAAATATCGCGTCATTTGTATTGGCTTCTCGACAGCAATATAATTACGCCCAAATGGGGTCTAAACAATGGTCCGTCGCACAAAAAGCAACCAACAGGAAGCTGTGACGTGACAAGAAACACTATGAATATATACATTTTTTATACAAAATGTTGCATAATTGAACAATAAAAGAATAAGTGTGAAAGGTAGATTTGTCAATGAATCTGTTTGCTTTGGTCATGTTACTTTTTATATCAAATTTATGATAAGTAACAGGCCTGTTAACTTGACATTTAATTTTTTTAATTATAATTATATCATTATTGTATAAGTAAGAAACAAACGTTTATTACTTAATGGCATGACGCTAATTTTTGTGTCTGCAACATGCAAAACTTTAATTATCGTTAAAGTAATCCCAAATAAAGAGGCAAACAAATGGCTTGACACGAAAATATACAATAATTCGCACAGGTAACAAAATTGTCACTTGTTTGTGAGTTATTTAATGGTTCTGGCCATATTTTTATGAGCATTCAAAGCACCCTGTAAAGGAAGCCTTCTTTATTGTAAAAAAAACAAATAAGAATTTTTTCAATATCAGAAAAGCTACACAGTGTGGCAATGCAAATTTACATTTCACATATGTTTGATTTTCCTAAGCTGTGATTGCTTGCTTTTAATCGCTAATTGTTTAATTATTACTTGAATACACTGTGTACATATTGTACTTCTACTGCGTTTAAAGCGTAATCGCAAATGAAATCCAATTCGTATTTATAAGCTGAGCATGAAAGTTCATCTAGAAATCATTCAAAATGTTCTATCTATTATTATTTTGACCGACTAAATATCTTGAGTGTTTTTCTCGAATCTTTAGAAGCAGTCACGAAATTATATAGGAAGATAGGGCATGAGTCAAATCAGTTTCCCAACAAATAATATTCAAGCTGTAATCATAAAAATCTATAAATCATGTACAATTTTCCATCTATTATTATTTTGACCGCCTAAATATTATGAAAATAATCTTGAGTTTTCTTCTAGAACCTTTAGAAGTAATCACGAAATATAGGAAGATTGGACATGAATCAAATCAGTTTTCAACAAATAATATTCAAGCTGCAATCATAAAAATTCCATAGATAAGTATAAAAATTACATTTCGTTTAGCTAAACAAACAACATTTTCAGTTCGAGTTCTTCTTCATGAAAGATCTATCTCAAGGCACAGAGGAACCTGTTCCTCTTTCGTTCCACTAAAGTCTCAAACTTCGATCAGCTTAAGGGCTCTGGGCGCGTGTTCGTTCCATTGATTAGTGCATTAATTATGCTTTAAAATATCTTCAAACATTCTCACGCAATATACCCCCCCACTGGTGAAATATAAACACAATGTCGATGTATACTTTCACCCAAGCCGGGCCCAAGACCCCTCATCTGTCGCAGTGCCTCGGTTTCGTCTTCATAGATAGTAACCGAAGATTACTGGTAGTTCGGGAACTTTTGTACACAAAGGCGTCGCTTGGTGGCTGCGTTGCGTTGCCGCCGTTCGGGAATCTTTTATAAGGCTCCCGCGGGTCAGGAATTCTATTCAGTTTGAATTTTAACGGCGTCGTGTGCAGTTGCTCGGCCTTTTAATCAGAACGAACCCGTGAGTGTCAATTGAAATCTAGTGGTCTATCCTATCCCTAAATGCAAATATTTTTAATTGGGCCGATTACGCTCCCCAATTGTCAGTCCCAATGAGTGTACAATAAACAATTACTGTGGCATATTGTGTGGTGTGATATTTGAATCGGCTTTGTTTGTTCATTTGCTATGCTCCTCGGGTCTTATTAGGTATCAAATGGTGGGGTCTGTTCGGTTAGTGATAGTGAATTGCCAAAGTTATAAAAATAGTAAAGCACATCGATAATATATATATTGATAATGCGTAGTTGTATGTTTGGAATTGGGAGAGTATTTGGTACGAACTAATCGCTTTCTTTGATAATAGTGTATTATTGAGAATTTTTATATTTAATTGAAAAACAATCACAATAAAATACGTTGCATGTATAAAGATCAGTGTTAACATAAAAAATGTATATTTAACGAATGTATCTACAAAACAACATAAGAAGATATAAAAAATACAATTATCAACGTAAAAATTATTACCCTGCAATAATGAAAATAATAAGTCTAAAAAGTTACTTACGAAGTTTTAGAATATGTATTTTATTTTTCTCCACGAATGTGACAAAGTATTAAAATTGTGTGAAATTGTTTTATTTAAAAATGAAATACTAGTTGCATTTATTAAAAAATACAATCTACAAGTTTAAAGAAAACCAAAATATTTTATTTCCAAAAGTAGACCTAAAATATAAAGATAAATAATTAACAAATAATTATATACTTCAAACATATACATTTTAGCTAAAGTCTGTGACATTCTGGGAAAGATTTCCTAACTAAATTACCACTTTTGACAGGTTTGCATTTTATTTATTTATTTTTTTTATTTTTGTATTTTAAATAAAGCACCTGCTGGAACAGTTACGTAAGCTTTCTGCTTCCTAAGCTTAAGCTTCTGAGAGAGAACTTTGATAAAGCCTGTTTTTTAAGACTGCTCTTTTTTTATAACTTTGGAAGGTCTACAGGTGGCATTTGGGTTCCGTCGTTTTTGGGCCTGCTTGGCTTCCAGGTGCAATCCGATTTGGCACTTATTATTAGATGGATATGCCTTATAGACAACGCTTTGGCAGGAGTGTGCTTTGCCTGAACGGAATACCAATTAAGGGGCAGGTGGCGTACCCCCTTGACTACGCCTCTGTGGCGGCTCACTGTATATCTCGTTGTCTGGCAGCTTTTGCTCAATGCGGTTTTGGCGGGCACTCAAAAGCGCTCTCGCTCTCCACATTTCTTTGCCGGCTTGGAGAACATTTTTCGCTCTTTGGCTTAGACCGAAGGCCAACTCTTTGACAACGCTCAATTTTCAACTAAAAAGCGCTCATTTTAACAGAATTTCGCTCGCAACTGTAATTAACAGAAAGTATTTGGAATTCATGTGCATTGATAAAATATGAGCAACAGAGGGCGTTACTAAGGACAAGGTCGACAGATTTGAACAAAAATTAAATTAACTCTGTGATTTTATTTTTGAATCTCTGAAATTTCACTGTTAATGTGAGTCTATCTTTACTGTTCATATAAATATTTTCAACAATAAATTAAACTATTTCAATTATGTAGCTTTAAAAAAGAATCAGACCTCACAAGACCTGTTTCTAGTTTCTATTTTGTCGGGACTATGCAGCGCCTCTATTACTGAGAATTTCTGTACAGTTGAGAAAGTTAACAGAAAACGCTCAGAGAATGAAAAACCGAGTAGAAATGTAAGCTTTCGAATTGCGAGAGCTCGCAACTCTAGTTTTGAGACCGACCGAGTGTAAACGCAAGGTGTGCTTTCAGTCCCGTTTTTTGGTCGTCGGTCTCCGGGCGCAGAAATTCGCCAGAAAAATATTTAAAAAGAATAGTAAACAAATACAACAGCGGCTTAAATTTATTGTTTAATTACATATTAAATTTTATGAAAAGTGCGGATATTTAATACCCGGATTTTTTAATATTCGGTGTTTGGCTGAAAAGCACCTAAAACACATTAAATAGTAAATGAAATACAGCTAAAGCGGGACCAGGAAACAAAAAATAAATATAACGAAAGTGCGAGCAACAATTGAACGATAGTGGAACGCTAGCGGAATTATGAAAGAATTGGGTGAATAAAAGCACACGGCAAAGGCAATCGCAAACGCAAACGAACTGTAAATACGCGTTGCGCTTATCTATCTTCCGCATCTGCCGCGCTCAACAGGCAACAGCTGATTAACGCTCTTTCCGTGCGTTCCCCTTTCCCTCACTCAACGTACTTGCACATATACATATATGTGTTTATATATTTAAATTTCCAACGGTCCACGGGCGATATCCGCTGTGTAAACCATAAAAAAAGGCGCACAGTGGCGGACTTTGAATTTATGGATTTCTGTGGTGTCCTTGCAAACAAGTGTCGCCTCTGGCGAGCAGCAGCAGCAGCAGATTGTTATTGTTGTTTTTTGTGATTACCATTTGTTGTTGTTGTTGTAGTTGTTGTTGTGGCAGTCATTATCCTTAATGTCCTGTGATGAGCACCATGAATGTGCATCCGTGTGTATGTTCGAGTGTGTGACTGTGGGAATCCAGGCATTCCGACTGCGGCTTTAAAAACAATTTAAAGGACTCTGACGCTTTTTATTTATTATCGAAATCGACTTTGGTTTTGGTCTGAAAAATAGATTAAAAATCAAATTATTTGAGTTTAATTTAAAGAAACTCGATAGGGATGTTTTAGTATTTAAACTACAACCTTTCTTAGCTTTGGATTTCCTTTAAGAAGTTATCATTGGAAGAACTAAGAAGGGTTCTTTAATGTTAAAAAATCATTGGTCTTGTGGACATGATAATGATTATTTAGTTTTTGAAAAGATTACTAGAGTCTGAAATTCACGCAAGACTTTAAAGAACCTTAAACATTATCTTTAAATTAATAAGAAATTAGGAAAAACCCGTATGAATGGTGCCGAAACTGAATAATTTTAAAAGTATCACTGTTTTAACTTAAAAAAATTAGATTTTTTTTTTGATGCAAGCCCGATGGTAAACTTTAAATAACTTTTTAAAATCTTTAATTAAGTTAAAATTTAATATAAATAGTATTACAAATATCCATAGGCCTTGATATTTATATTTTAATATATATATATTTTTTCAATACTTTCCAAAGCTGTATAAGTATTTTGGTGGCTCAAGTTCTCCATTTGGTTCGATTTCATCGACAATTAATTCTTTTTTTTTTTTGGGCTAAACTCGAGCCCAATCAGATTTCAAAGCTCTTAATTTCTCTATATTAATTCTTTTCGTCGCCATAAACTTGTGCAGCCATTGAACACTGTTTTTTAAGTGGTTTTAGCCATGCTCATATTTCGAGAGTTCAGAGCACTTCTCGTCCTGGAACTTGGCAACCGACAGAATGTTGTTTTTGTTTTCCATAAAATAAATACACAGATCGCGGGAGAAAAACGCGAGGGGCGGGAATTGCAACCGAATCCATAGCGACACTTGAGTGGCAGCATCACAAAACAAATATACAGGTACACTCCTCCACACAGACACTGAAACAAGGCACAGTCCTGTACAAGGCACTTTGGCAACACCTGACCTGCCTGCCTGCCTGCCTGACTGCCTGCCTTCCGGCGCACCGTTCACACTTGTCCCTTCAACTGCCTAACAAACCACCCACCGCCCACCGCCCCACGCCTCACGCCCCTTTCGGCTGGCTGTCTAGTAGCTGTCCATCAAGTTTGCCTTAATTTAATTAAGCGCTCAATGTCCTTACTGGCAACACTCTGCCAAGCCGAGCAGAGGGAAAAAAGGTTGATGAATAAAATGCAACACGAATGTTTCTTTAAATCACAAAGAATTTAGTGTTTACAGAAGCTAAATTGCTACTAAAATATTTAATTACTAAATATATTGTATAATAAATCCAGCAAATGCTTAATCCTTTTGTCCTCAAGATTTCTGCCAGTGCACAGATACAAGGCAACGCTTGATTTGTGGCTGCCTTTTTTCACTCTTGACTGCAGCAGGCACACACACACAGAGATAGACACTCACGCACACAGAGAAACACAGCACTTATACACTTACAGGCCGAGACTTCAAACCGCAAAAGCCACAGGCCATTTGGGCACGAAGGATATTACAGGACGCACACAGGCACAGGCACAGGCAAGCCCGTCCCGGCCACAGAACAAGTTCACATGGTGCCGGCATGGCAGTGCTGGTGCTCCCCGAGAGAGGGGACTTGTAGACAAGGTTACTGGAGAGATGGCACATTTTTTATAGTGCTCATAGTGGGATCTCTGCCTGCACCTCCCACCTCGCATGCTCGTTTTTTACCACAGCGAAAGGCAACAATAACATGGCGGCCACCTGCTGCGGCTGCACTTGAGTCCATTTTCCTGGCATATCTGCCTGTTTATTACCCGCCGCCTCCTCCTGCTCCTCATCCCGCTCCCGCTCCCTCTCCCTCTTCCGACTTGTTTGTGTACCGACCGACTACTGGCTCTCTGTTTGTCAGTTTGTAAATTTTTAATAAGCTTTTGAGTTTGCTTCTTTTTGTTATATTTGCAGAGAATACTTTTCTTTGGCTTTGCTGTCTTTGCTTTTCTGTTCTGCTTTTCCCCCTCGGCAATGCTTCTGCATGTCATCGGGGGGAGGAGGAAAACTTAAGACAGAAAAGCTAAATGCAAAAATTCCACTTTATTTATTATTCATCAAATTCCGTTGGCTAAATGGGCATTTTCCTGTGGTCTCATAAATATTTATTTTCCACTTTTAGATTGCCAATTTCACTTTTTTTGTTGTTTTTCTTCCTGTGGTGGCATTGCCTTTATATTGTCATAAATATTTACTTATTTTTCATTGATGGTCGTTTAATTTATTTTTGTCTTTCACACATAAATTTTGGTTTTATTCGTGTCGGCGTTATTTTGTATTTGAATTTGCTACATTATAATGATTTTTGGCACATTTCTGTGCGCTCTGTTTACATTTCCGCTATTCGGGCAGAGAATTCTCCCGCACTCTGTCATTCTCAATGCCCTTCCCAGTCTCTGCACTTCTCCGGTGAGCACAGACGGGGGCTTGATAATTTTTGCCAGCAAATAGCAGCCGTAGGGAATCGGGGAATGGGCAGGTTGTGGCCTGGAAGGGAGGAGGGGGATGGGTCAGCTAATGAACTCGAGAGCAGACCATGCTGCACGAGAGGTGACTAGAGATGGTCGTTGTTTAAGCCTATATGCTTATTTATTATGAAATAATAACGAATTAATTTAAATTACAGTGTAAGAAAAATCAAGGGAAACGTTTTATATATAAAAATTGGTATTATTAAGTATTATTGTTTTTTTTTTTCATTTAAATAAAGTCTTAAGGGGAATTCTTTTGTTATTAAGAATTAAAAACTTTTTATAACCAGTATTTACATAATTTGATTGAGCTTTTTTTTTAAAAGAAATAGCTCTTTTTGATTTTGTTCAATAAAATCGCTTTTAAAATGTTCTTTACAAGTTTTAAGCCTTTAATATTAATCGCAAATCACGCTGCCATCTCTAAAACATGATTGATGTTTAAAATTGTATGAGTAATTGGGGTTTGGGGCATGCGGTGTATTGGGCTTTTGCCTCGGCTTAACTGACAGACGTTAATTTGCGTTTGGATATAACGATGATAATGATGATGATGATGGTGACAGTGATGATGAAGATGTTATTTTTGCTGTTTGCCGCTCGATGGTGAAGGCATTGACTTATAGCACGTGCTGTGCGCACATTTATATAAGCCACTGTTATAGTCTGTTGTTTTGATTTCGTTTCTGCCCGCGCAGCAACATTGTAAAACTGTCAATTTCAATTACAATCTGAGAGGAAGAGAGTGGACGACCGAAATTGACTTAATTCTATTTTTCCCATTTTTCTCATGCACTCTTACAGCTTGAAAGCCGCGCTGAACTTAAAGAGAGAGAGTTAAAGAGGGAAAACTGAGGAAAACTGAGGAGCGCAACCATGAACAGCGATGAGGTGCAAGTGATCAAAAAGACCTGGGAGATACCCGTGGCAACACCCACAGATTCTGGAGCGGCGATACTGACGCAGTTCTTCAACCTCTATCCGTCCAACTTGGAGAAGTTCCCCTTCCGCGATGTTCCCCTGGAGGAGCTGCCCGTGAGTTAGATTAAACCTTCTTTATTGGTCAGTTTAATGGCAGATTTATAATATTTCTTTTACTTTTTAGGGAAATGCACGCTTTCGGGCGCATGCTGGCAGGATCATCCGAGTGTTTGACGAGTCCATTCAGGTTCTCGGGCAGGATGGCGATCTGGAGAAACTGGATGAGATCTGGACCAAGGTGGCGGTCAGTCACATACCGCGGACCATTACCAAGGAGTCGTACAATGTAAGCCTTTGCCTTAAAGTATAAAACTATTAATTGATATCAATTAACGATTATTTCTCAATTGACAGCAACTGAAAGGCGTGATTCTGGATGTGTTGACCGCGGCCTGCAATCTGGATGAGAGCCAAGCGGCCACGTGGGCCAAGCTGGTGGACCATGTCTACGGCATCATCTTCAAGGCGATCGACGACGACGGCAACGCCAAGTAGAGAAGGCACCTACAGCGGATATATGCTACTGATGCCGGCGGTGGCACATGCAACACATGCACAGCTTACGTAGTTCTAAGTAATTGATAAATGTTAGCTATTCTCGTTTTGTAATAATGAATGCGAATGTCCAAAACCAATACCAAAAACCTAAAAACAAACACCCGAAACGTATGTCTACGTATGTCTATTCACACACCACACAACACACGCCTACACCCGCACTTGCATTGCTCTGTAAAGCTTTAACCCATTGTCAGCCTTAAGCACTTGATAACAAAAGGAATAAACGAAATCAGCATGAGAGAAATAATACCAATTTATAAATAAAATTCATTTTTAAATCGTGCGTCACTTATTTATGTATGTTTACATTTGATTTGTTTATAATTGCCTCTTGATTTTTTTCGGATTATTAATTTAAAGCTAAAGTTGAATGTTATCTAAAATTCCATGAAAGACATGATTAAGCAGCAACGCAATTTAATTTAAGATACTTCTTAGTTCATTAAAATCCTTGCATTACTTCTTTTAATTCCCATACATCGCTTTACTTTTCTGATTCAAATTGTTTGCAGTTGTTGCGGCTCACCACTTTTTGTTCTGCAAATCCACATAAAATCATAATTACAATAATTGCTCACTCGTTCATAAATAGGACAACGGGAAAAGCATTTAAGCTCACTTGAAAACCATTTCCGCTCTGCCTGATTTTTCCCCAGCCGCAACTCGCACTGAAAGTTGGGCAAACATCGCTCAGCGGCTTGCTGCCTCCCTGAAAATGCTATTAATTTTTCCACACTTAAGAGGACAAAAGGAGAAAAACGGCGGAAAATGCTGGAAAAGCAGCTGCTGCTGCTGTTTTTAGCCGAGATGCGTGTCCTGGCAAACAATGCGGGGCGTATGAGCAATGTGCGCATGATGGCATTGCGTATACGCCACGAATGTCCAAATGAAAAAGCGCATTAAGGACACCGCAAAGTGTTAGAAAATTGTGAAAACTGAGGGGAAAAGATTGAACTGCTTGAAAATTGTTTTAAAATTTGCTTTAATAAAAATTGCTTCAGTGAAACGAATGAGTCCAAATCAGAAATTCCTCATGGCAAACCTGTCTATAAATACTAGACAAAAAAAGGCACAGCTATAAGTTGATTTGTATGCTTGACAAAATGAATTTATTAATTGATAATGCTTTGGTAATTGACGTTACTGATAATCCTTTGGTCCTTGACGTTACATTTGTACTGCTCGTTAAGTTTCAGGAAATCATTCATCAGGCAATGGGCACTTTTGCCTTTGCGAACCAAATAAGTATCGACAGCATGCTGGAATTCCTGCTTGGCGGTGTTGGTGGCTGGTGATGAGTTCTGCATTTTCTTTAGCATTCTTCTTAAATCCAGGGACAGTAGTAGATCGAACTCGGCGATTTCCTGGTTGCTTCCAGACCTGTAATTTTTGTAGGCCTTCTGAATGTCGGGGTTGAACTTGTAGCGCTCATCGGTGAGAATCTTATTTTTAAAGGCGCAGCGGAAATTTAGAATAAAGTCCACTTGCTGCTGGGAAGTTTTATTTAACTGGAGAGTTGAATTCTCATTCATAAATGCCTCAAAGCTAGAATATCGGCCGAGTAATGGTATCACACTTTTTCCAGTTTCCAAAGCCTTCTTCTCCAGAGAGTTTAACAAATCTCCTCGATCTTCTTCAACATTCTTCAGAAAATTGCAGAACTGACTCTTGTCGCTTTCATTTGGGACTCCCCAGACGAAGCCCTGAAAAGAAATTAACTTCAAACTGTGTCTGGAAATTATTTTTTAGTTTATGCTTACCAGCAAAGCTAAAGTCACAGCGGCAATCAAAGGGAACTGCATCCTGTTGAGCTGTTGAACTCTTAATGTAGCTCTTGTGATGGATTTTAAGCCTTTTATATGATTCGATTCTCATTATTTTTTCTACTTAACTTGCACTTTGAGATTGTGGCTTGAGAACTTTGTTCTTGAATCATTTTTCCCAGAAAAAAGTATATGCTAATTTAAAGGAAAAAAGAAATATTAATAATCATAATTATGCTGTGTTAAAATGAATTGTATAAAGCATTTTCTTATCTAACTTCTTTAAGTTTAATTTCTAATTATAACAAAATATTTTTATATATATTTATTTTTAATAAAAAGACTTAAGGCCTTCTAAGAAGCAGCCTTGCATTAACTCCTGAAAGAATCTTATTGAAGTTATTGTCACATTAAAGGTCTGCCTTACTAAATTTTGAACATATATCCATGGCCATTTTGGCTCTTACCACTGTCTCTGTCCTTTTGTATAAGCCTATTTTAACTTTCCCGAATTAGAGACACTCTAAAAGCGCTAATTGTGGGCGTTTCTTGGCCGATACATCTAGGCCTTTGGCCAATTGACAACGTCTCCGGCTAACAGACCCCGCTGACCTAACAGCTCTGTTAAGGTCCGGCTGTTATCGCCAGAGGTTCTTATCACACAACATCGGGCATTGGTGAGTTTCGGCGGGGCTGTGTGCGTGCTGCATTGGTGAAACGCTCCGCAGAAACGCCCGCGGCGAGCTTTTCCCTAGTTTGGCCAATAATGAAGAGCAAAAAATAACAAAGTGAACAGTTTACCAAAGCGACCGCCAATTTCAGTTCAAATCCGGCAACGCGCGCGACGGTAAATTCACTTTTGGATGGCAATCAATTTCGCGAAATATATATATTTTTGGCGATATATTTTTTTGATTTTAAAGCCGTCGACTGCCAAAAATTGTATTTTCTAGTGCGACTGAGTGTTCTAAGTATATATATCGGGTGTTTTTCGTTACCCACAAACTAGCCTGGTGAAAACAAATGTGAATAAATTGAAAAAATCGAGTGTTCGAAATCTAAAAGCCATAAATAGTTTAAAATCCCCACAAAGAGGGGCAAATTTTGTGAATAGAAATCCATAAACGTTTGAAATTTTAGGCCCGGACAAAGGCAAAGGTGAGCCAGTTTCATGGATATCCTCTTCTGCAGAAGCAGCTTGTACAAGGCATTCCACACACTGACAAGTCCTTATAAGCTCTTACAAAACATGTTCCGGGCCAAAGGCTGCTGCTCCGGATTAAGTCCCCCGCCCATCAGGAATTTTTCATGCAAATTTCTCACTTTCTCACACTCGGGCGAAGGAGGAGGAGGAGGAGACTGATTCTCCCGCTTGATAAAAGCAAATGATTGCAAAACAGCACTTGTCCCCGGGGCAAATATCGCAAAGTTTCCTCCGTCTAGTTACGAAATTAAAATAAAATACTTAGACTTAAATTCCCATAGGGTTGGCTTGAGTATGTGTGAAGACACTGAGAAAGGGGTGAGAGGAGGAGGAGGAGCCGCCCAGCTGACTTTGTAGCACACATTTCACTCACACGCCTCATTCTGTTATTATTGAATTTGCATAAATCATTGAGGCGGACTCTTTTCTGCTTCGCCGGATCGAGGTTTCTGTGGCCAAACAAAGGGGTACTTGCTGCCCTGGGCAACAAGGACCCAACATATAAATCTCCAACGGGATTAGCAGCCTTGAGGTGCTACGGACACGCTTTAGTGCAGCCTCGCCACAAAAAAATCTCTTTAAATAAGCGAATATTTTCCCGTTGTTGTGGCTGCAGATTTCGGGTGGTGCAAAAATATCAATTATTCTGCTTTCCTTACGCTCCTGCCAGCAACATGCCATGCTTAGCATAAATTTAGTGCACTATTTGCGGGCGAACTCGAGTGGAAAGTGACACATTCAAGGACGATGCTGTTAAGTAGGCATCACTTAGTAAGGCAAACACCATGCTGCGTATACGTAATACGCAAAAAAAGGGGCGAAACCCGCGAACACACCCCCGTCTGGCATATGCACGGCTCTAGCCATATGATAACGTAAATATTCACTAATCAATTGGTAAGCCAATACCCAAGCAAACATTAGTATGTTTTCATCGAAAGGGTTTGGCAAAACTTTCCTTGCCAAATCAGCTTAAAGTGGCAAAAACCCCAAAACTTGTTTTCCTGCCAAGTTTGCAGCAAGTTTATCTTGGCGCCGAAATTGTTTTGATGTGCAGTGGTAAGGAGGAAAGTTTTGATATTAATCAGGACTTTGATATGGGAATAGGATAATACGAAATGTCACTGCAAATTGGACATTTTGTGGCGCCAATTACACACTTTACACACATGGTTATATCCTGTACAAAATACAGCATAAATGGCCCAAATTAAAGGCCATTTAATGCCCTGCCATGTGGCGCCATTTCACTCCACACCCTTAAACACGACCAAAATTAATTAAATCCAGTTAAGCAGAGATTTAATTACGGTTCGTTAAGCCGCAGTCGAGCTGCACAAGCCATTCGTTGGCCACCGCATGGCCACTTGCAAGTGTGTTTGGCCTGAGCTTTGGGGTCAGAGTTGAGGACTTGCTGCAGTGTCTAGACAATAAATAAAAACGGGGGCAAAGGCATCAAGGTAACCCACAAATCCCGGGCGAACCGGTAATTATTTTTACCCCATGTGCTTGTTTAAATTTAATATTTGGTTTGAAACTAAGCCGGCATTAAAAATTCATAAATAATATAAATTTAGCATTGTCAAAGCCCTTCGAATTATAGCCGGTGACAAATGGATATTTAAGTTTCCATGCAAATGGAGGAGATCTAAAACCGATTTATATATTTTCGAGGCGGCTATTGCAGTAAGATATTGAAATTGGGGTTGGCAACTGAATCGACTGATGTCCGCATGGATTCGCACGCGTTGCAGGGGCACAATATCGTGTGTGTTTATTATGGACTTTTCCGTAATCTTATCGAGCAGGGCAGGCAGACGGCAGAAAGGCGCAAAGGCAGCTTGATTGCACATTAAAAATAAACAAATGCCTATAAATAGACAAAGAAAAGGCCCAATCGTAGACGGTTTGTCTTCTTGTTCATTTCCATTCGATCGCTGCGTCTGTTTGCCAGAGGTTATATAGCCCCCATAAAAATAGTCGATACCCCGATTGATATTGAACATAAAAAGTGTGAAGTAGTAGCTCGGGTTGAAGTGTGACAATTAATTGAGTGTTCTACTCCAAGTACAAGTTTACATTTCATTATATTTGTACTCTATTATTGGCATTGAGTAACTCTGGGTAAAAATAGAAATTGCTTTATATGACTGGCTGGCTGAAAGGGTAAGTTTAAGTGGCGGAATAATATACACATAAATCGAAACTTTCCAGCTTGGAAAACTATTTATAAATTTAATAGGAAAATATAAGAAATCGTTATATCGTTATTCAATGTATTTAAACTATGTTTCTTGGTTATTGAGAAACTCTGATATTTATTGAAATAAGTTATGTTAATAAGAATAATAATAATAATAAGATGCCGAAGTTTTTATACCCTTGAAATGAAAATCTATCATAACTAAGCCAAAAATTAGTTAATATTAATTCGGAAAGCTTTTAATGCTAGTTTTTATTTGCCTAAAAAATTCGTATAACAAATTTAAAATTTATAATTTATAAACTTTCGAAAAAATTGACTCGGCTGTTAGTGCTGACTAAAAATATATATATGACTTATTGGAAACGACTCCTTATTACTAGTATTTTAATACTCTGCAAGGTTATAATAACAATTGGAAAAAATACTTAGAGCTACTCTTAGTTTTTCTTCTACATCATTTGATTAAAAATGTTAAATACATTTAGCAAATTTAAGAAATTACCTTGCTTAATAAATTGACTTACTTTCCAAAATGTACATATTTGCCTTGATAAGTAATTGAAAATATGCTCTCATTTGAAATATTGCCCCAATGGAACACTGTTTACACTGCTTAAAATTTCTGCCGGGAGGCATTTTCTTGGTCAACAAGTTTGTTTTGGCGGTTCTCGGTTACAGCACGCATGCAAAACCCCAAAACCCTCGATTTAGATTTGTTTGCTTTACACATCGAGTGCCTGATAAAACGGAGGCAGGCGGAGGCAGGGGCAGGGCAGAGACTGAGGAGCATGAATAAAGGTTCGCCAAATACGAGCACGGCCCGCGTCCATGTGTGTCTGGGCTCCTGAGTGTGGGGCTTAGCACCATCGACCGTCGACCGTCGACCGTCGACCGTCGAGGGGCTTACGGACAGGCTCCGGGGAAAAAACCAGTGGTGGCGGACATGATTGATTCGCCGGGCCCTCTCCGGTCCTACGGCTTTCGGGCGGCGCGATCTTAATCAGGCGGCTAAAAATAAACTGACGTTCGACTGAAGGCTGGCCCAGAGAACCTGATAAGAGTCGCCGGTGATGTCCATGCCAATTTGTTAATACATTTATTTGATTCGCCTTGAGTGGCTTTGCTTCTATTTCTGGACTCCCATATCAATGCAAATAGTGTGCTTCAGTATGATTGATGTTGCCACTTTTCGACCCTGCCGCTCGCTTCAAATTAGAAGCTCCTCCGATCCCTGGATCCCCGGAACCACCTATCCACCGATCCAGCGATCCACCAATCGCTACTATCGCTGGCAGGCACATGACCCACCGAGTGTTGATATCTGCCCTGGCATTTGGCATTCTGTTTTCTGTTTTCTATTTTCTGTATTTCTGGATTGTCAACGGCCGTGTCGAGTGCCGCGGGCCAAGTGATGAATTCTTATTAATTGGCGACAGGTCCGATTGCCAGCGAATGTTCGATTGCAGCTGCTCGGTGTTTGCCCAGCGATTGGCCCGGCGGCTTCCCCGTTCCATCATCATCATCATCATCGGGACTTTCCACCCGCAATCGAAGTCGGCCAATCTGCGTATACGCAATCTCAAGTTCAGCCTACACAGGTCGCTTTATCGGAGCAGAGATAAAATGCTTATGCTCTTGTCTGGCCCCGAATGAAATACGAAAATAGTTTACTGCCCGGTGGTCTTTTTTGACTATATCCGGAATGGGTTATTATATATGAGAGAATACTCTCGAAAATAGGGTAGGTATACTTATACATCGATTAAGGTTTTTCTCTTTCAAATTTTTTGTTCAAATAACTTTTGTTTTAATTATAGAAAAAATGTAAATATATTTTATTCTTGTAAAAGAAATGTTTAGAAATCAGAAGTCTAATAAGTAACAATTAATTGAAATGTTACGTGATAGTTTATATTTAAATTATAACAAAAGAAAATGGGAGATCTCAGTTGAGTTTTATAATTGTAAAATAAATTTCGAAACTATAACTAAACCTTTGAAAGCATCTTACACAATATTTATTTAACACGTTTAAAATATTTTTGCATTTAAAGAATAAGATTTATACCTTGTACTCAGTCAAAGCTTATCATCATCTATCTATCGTCATAAATCCAATTAATATTATCCTTTTCTAGAGATCCTTATTTCAAGCTCCTCTCTTTTAAGTTCAAAGTTCACTCCATAGAGAGTAGCTCATTTAGCAAACCGTATGACTAATTGAAAGAACTCTCGGCGATACACAACCATCACACGTTTGCCGCTTGTCACGATTAGATTATTAATCGCCGAACTACTAACTAGACATGGCAGCATGTTGACTACCATTTGACACGTTTTTGTTTTTATTGTTGCAGTGCCGGAGTGTTGGCTTGTTTTTCGGTTGGTTTGCCACCTTAATGACGTTTCAGTAGATTGCCGCCGGAACTGTTGTGACGCCAAAAGCTCAAGACGTTCGAGTGTTAGTTTATTGCGAGATTTCCATGAATATTCCCCGCGGGTGCCCTTCATTCCAGCCTTATCAATGGCCACATGCAGCGTTCCAGCGATTCCAGGGAATTCGTTATAAACAACAGGTCCCATGTTCATTATCTGCTGCATCAAGTTCGATGGAACTTGGACAAATTATTTGGCAGCAGAGGCAATGAGTCAGCTGCAGTCCCACCAATCGTAAAAGCCACAAACCATTCCGTCAGCAGCATTGCGTGTCGAAATAATGTTATTAAGGCGTGGCCATAAACATAAATATATTTGATTAATACACCGGGGAAGCTTTGTTTACTTTGGAGACACTGTGAAGTCACAATTGCAGTTCAATGAGAGATAAAGTTTGTTGTTACCTTCTCTATCAATAAAATGCGTATCTGCCTGAGAGTGTGATAGCCGAAACGGAACGGAAAATAAAGATATTTACGAACGGGCCAAGACTGTGATATTTATGACTCGGGATCTTTACAATTGATAAAAGTGAAAATTGTTAAATAATTGAGGGAAAGCTCTTAGCTGTATTTATGACACCTTGATATAAATATACACAATACAAATGGGAGGGACTTGCTTATATTACTTTAGACATTGATTAAAATTAGAGTGACGCTTTCGAAGAAATGATAAATTACCCCTGTGGGAATATTCCATTCACAGAAAAAGTTGCTATCACTATGAGTCAGCTTAAATTTAAAAGAAATTATGGGAATATTGATTGGTTTATATTCAAGCTTATTTTAAGTAAGAAACTAAGGCAGCCAGAGCCAGTCATTACCACACATTCCACATTAAAGCAGTAGTTCATGTTATTAACTCCTCAACCCCAGTTCACCCATTAAAACTTCAATGATTTATATATTCACTCACAAATTGCCTGAAAGCTGCTAATGACTTCAATCACTTGATTTGCACCACAGAAGCAGCAGAAGGAGTCGGAGCACACTCCAGACGACGGGAATTGAGCAGCAAGCATGCAGCAGCGTAAGTCTGGCTTAATTATGGAAGCAATCAAAGCAACTTAATTACCCGAGAGTCCTCCAGCAAACACAAGACCCAGTGAAGGATAGGGAATCATTGAGAAACAGAGGGAGGGGAAGGAAGAGAAACCGCATCGCTGAGAAGTCTAATTGAGATTTGAGACTATGCAAATGAGCCAAGCCAAAGCGCAAACAGGATTCGGCTTATACAATGACACATCAGCAAACCGGAATTGCGACTCACGCGATCTGATTGAAGTCCCTAGCTTTCTGAAGGCAGGTGTAAACAATATTCAAATGAGCAGAGCCGTGCTCCTCGCAGTCGCTGTTGGCCTTCTCCTAGGCCCCGGGGGCTGCCTGGCCAATTGCCGCGAGGAGCCTGCCCGCGACTGCGAGGCCATCTGCGATGCGAGTGGCAGGAATTGCTCCATCCGGGCACTGGTCCTGCTGCCAGATGACAACATGTACCAGGCGTCGCTGCCACGCGTCCTACCCATCCTGAAGGTGGCCGAGCAACAGATACGCGCCAAGGCGCTCATCCCGCCGCATATTGACTTCGAGTGGCTGGCCCACGATACCAAGTGCGATGCCTCGCTGGGCGTGATCAAGGCCATGGACGGGATCATCAAGCAGTGCGCCCAAGTGATCTTCGGTCCCGTCTGCGATTATTCTTTGGGTGGGTACATACAACAGAGTTTATTTTGTAAATTCTATTAATTATTTTTCTGCAGCTGCCGTCAGCCGGATAACCAAGTACTTCAACAGCCAGGGCACTCCACTGATCTCGGTGGGCGGTTCCACCTATGACTTTGAGCAAAAGAAAACGGATTGCAACGACGAGTTCTACATGCTGCTCCGCACGGGAATGCTCAGCTTTGAGACCATTTCCGAGCTGACCATAAACGTGATGAAGCGGTAAGTGCCATTCGAGTGACACTTAAAGCCATGTCAGCTTACACAGTTTTCGTTTCCGGTTCTCAGGCACAACTGGTCGCATTCCATCTTTTACTACGAACGGGACGGTCAGCGGAGCGTGGCGGGTATGCACACCTGCTTCCTGATGATGAAATCCTTGGGAAAACAAATGCGCAACGAGAACATGACATTCGCCCAGTTTCCACTTGAGCCCAACTTGACAAATCGCACGGAGGAAATGCGCCGAGAAATTGGCAATAAACATGCAAGTGAGTGCCATAACAGCGGCTAGCTGTGTTAACTAACATAAGGGGTTGCATTAACAGAGCAGTTTCACCAACGATCTAGTCGAGACAGCAACCGCGCAGCGAGTGCAACGTGCGTGGGAAACTTTGCTAATGTAGCTTTTCTAGTGGGGTCACCACGACGTATGCTTAATATTTATGAAATGGGAAGAACTTATTTAAATTTTCGTACGATGGTCTAGATTTTATCTGAAAATAACATTCTCAAGAAAAAACTTTTTTTTACAGAATGAAAAATTAACAAAGTTCCAATTTATATATTTAGAGCTCTTTTAAAAGAAGTTCAACTTGCTGCTTTGATTATATTTTCAAAGTATTTTTTTACAAACTTTTTTTTAACTTCTAAGCGCTACAAAATAGTTCCTTCTTCTTGAAGATACTAAGCAAAGACAGGATTAATTTTTCAATATAAAAAATGTTAACAAAATGTATTAAAAAACCATTTAGTTAAAATTCGTAAGACTCCCAGAAAACCCTTCTTTCACACCTCGCTATGTGCAAAACATAAACAAGTCCTCGCCGCACCCCGAGAGCCCTGCAAAAGCTTTATGGCCGTGCCACGTGCAGCTTGCCACATCAGCTGCTCGCTGGCCAAAAATGCCGGTTGCACACAGATCCGAATGCTTCGATATCGAAACGAGGACGAAACCCTCCTGCCGAGTCGGGTTGTGGCGAAAAGGCGCCAGAAGCCGGTGATAAACCGTCAAGTGAACAACATCGAAGTCGGACGAGACCGGAAGCGGAAATACGGGAAATAAAGTGAAAGTGAGAGGAAATTGACGCGGCTCGTGGAAATTAAAGTGCAAAGTGAAAGTAATGATTGATGGACTTGTATAACAATACAAATCAAAATGCAGCGATTGAGAAATGAGAACAAAAAATGAAAATAATTTTATGCATAATTCGAAGCTTGTGGCACGGAAATCGTTTCCTATCGTCCTCTTGACAAGCCAAAGCTGTTGTATTTGATAAATGATCGGCAAACTCTGTGGACAATAGGGGATAAAGGCTGCAGATGGGAATTTTCCTTTTGTAACACTTTTTCATATTCTGTTATTCCCCTTTTCATAGAAGAAATTGCAATTTGGCATTTATAAATTATTGGTGACAAACGCGAACTGATTATAATCAGTCATACGGAAAATCTTCACATCTATCTCTCTATGGCTTTAATATAAATTAAGCTGTGCAATTTGCATATCAGGCATTTTATAGACATTTTTAATTTAATGGTGACACATTGTTGTTAATTAAATATGAGAAAACTGCTATCTGTTTTTTATTCCTTAATTTATTTAGTCCTTATAAAAGACAGCCATTTAAGGCGGCTTCAAATAGTTGTGAGCTAAAATTGATTACAAATTAAGAAGTAACATTATTTAGAAAGATAATATTAATATATTACACAAAAATCATAATTTGCTCACATCTAAAAATTTTCATTCAAACTAGATCCCAGTATGATAACCCTTTTACCTTCGCTTTTAACTTTCTTCGCTTTTAACAAAGGTTGGCTTCTTCGCCGCTCATTGTCATGCAGTGAACGTCGCCACTTTTGGCGGCTCTTAGCTGCCATTTTATGCTGCTTGCTCCTTGGCACTCGGCACATGTCGGCCGACATTCCAGATGCAGCTGCTGTCAAGATATATACGTATATATACGACAGCGGGTAGAGGCAACAACAATTAAAATGTTTCTCGTTGCTGTGAAAGAAAAATTTTAACAGAATTTGTGGCTTTTTGCTCCATTCAGCAACTGCAACTACAACTGGTACTAAAAAGCGAAATTCTCTAAAGACCTAAATCATCCAACATTAAACCGGCCATAAATCATGTTCCATAGAACCTTTTTGTATGGAGCTCACAACAAATTTCGAGCTCTTGAAGGAGCTACTTCCCGGTTTCAACTTCACTCCTGCAAGAGTTGCTCGCCGCCATTTTTATTGTTAATCCTGTCGGCGAAGAGGACTACTCCATCACAACAAAACCCATTTGGCTAACTAACTTAGCAGGAAGGCAAGAAGCGAGTTATAAATTTGCATATGTTGGCAGTTATTCTCAACGGTAACACGATTAATGTGCTACTTTCGGGTCATTTATTTCGGGAGCAAGCTCCAGCAACTTAAGTTTAAAAGAAACTTTCCAAGGACCCAACCGTTTTTATTATCCTTCAATAAACGGAAATATACCCCAGGGCACTCGAAATCTAAACTAAATAAAGGGGATTTGTTTTTCATCAGCAACAAAGTAGGGCCCAAGAATTTGTAAGAGCTTTTCGAAAATTTCGTTTATTTATTCGCAAGCAGGAAATGAAAACATGGTGGGTGTGTAGCCTTCGTGGGTCACAGCCCGGATTGGCGTGCAGTCGGAGAATTTTGATTGCCATTCCCGGGGCCAACTTAAGGTGCCGACCGCCCGCCCCATCCGAGTCCGAGTCCGGGTCCGAGAGGCATGGTCGAGAGCCAGGGCTCCACATGCAAATGAGGCTCACTGAGTGTGGGAGATTGGCTGGCTGCTAAGTGCATTTGCAATTAGCCACGACACTAGTGAGTGGGCTCAGATGGCAGGCGAACCGAATCGAATTAGAATATAATCGATTCGAAATGGAATTCCGCTCCGATGCGTGGCTGCCAAAAATAAAGACCCCTTAACTCAATCAGGATGCACGCATTTGCCATTAGGAAAACAATCAAATTACTCACTCCCCAGAATCCGAATTAATTTGAATTTCCATTGCTTAAACGCTGGAAATTTTCCATGTTTTCCCAGCAGCTTCACGTGTGACTTGTAGCTGGATTAAAAACTTTTTGCCGCTGCTGCAGCATGTTCAACATTTTTGGCTTCACACTCGCACACATGTAGCCGCAAAAAGTAGAGTACATGTGCGGCTAACCAACACACAGCCAGGCTCAGGTGTCGGCTAAAAGCCAAAACCTGTTAGCAGTTAACTACGAGGAGCCTCTAAATGGGAAAATGTTTATTTATGGCAAATGCAGAGAGTTCCGATTAATACGGCCTTGTTTAGGGCTTGCATATTCTTATTACCAAGCCGCCTGCTGATTGCTGCTTGGCCCAACTTTCCCTGACTTATGACACAAACTTTTAGCCAAGCTGTCGGCGTGGAGTGCTGCAAAAACAATTAGTCAAGTAACCATTTCTACTCCGCTCAAATGAGTCCAAGAAAGGAGATGATGATGGCGGGTGTCTGCGGTTTGAATCGCAGCTGGCGACTGCCAGCAAATTGCCAGAAATTAAGCCAGAGGACATTTGCCAACTGCGCATCTGAAAGTTATGTAAATTTGGGAAAAGGAAGCATTTTATTATAGTTATTACGCTATTCAGCAGCAGGTTTTTTGAAAGAAAACCTAATTATCAAAATTTTAGTTGAGCTTCTTCATTAATTGTTTCCCAACTAACTGGAAGACACTCACCCTTTAAAATTCATCAGGCTTACAGCTAGTGTCAAAAGAGCCCCCAAAGTAGCCTCTAATTCCCTAATTGTTCCCCGGAGTTGGGGCCTTGTCGCCCAAGACCACGCTTTATAGTAAACACCATAAGGCGCTTACAGGAAACTGAGATGCTCAAACTGTCGGCAGGGCAAAGTGAGCGGCTTAAAAAATGAAGCGAAACGAAAGTAAAGTCAAAGCAGAGAAAACGTTCGACAAAGCGTAAAACAAATGTTTGCATCTAGGGCATAAGGAAGGAAATTGGAGGGCGGCAAGGAGGAGCCTCTGTCACTGCACTTGGCACACATACCAATACTGAAAGGGATATGGGTAATGTGGCATGCAAAATCCCAAAGACTTCCTACGTAGGTTGCACAGAGTACAACTACGTAAGCCGGCATGTTTGTCATTTGCAAGAATGCTTTGCTCAGAGCTAAAATAGCTAAAGACGTAACACCCACTCCGGAAAAGAGAGATGTAACCAAAACATTAAGATGTTTATGTAAACACGACCTTTTAAATATATTTCAATAAGCAGAACATGCTTGCTTGGGATGTATTGTTTATTTAAATTTTGTTTAAAAAGAGCTTTTTAAAGAGTAGGTGTGTTTTGTTTTTTACTTTTAATATATGTAGAAACAAATAGCCTTTTCAAGTACCCTTTTCAAACTTGTCTGAAATAAAGCCTTAAAGCATTCCATTGTCATTCTATAAGATAAACTAGAAGAAAACTTTTGAGTTCAATAAAAACTATGCAAAGTACCAGCTGTGCATCTGGTTCACAAATTGGTTGTAGGCGATTATATATCCGCCTTGAGCACAAAGAAGGACCAAAGAAGGTCGCTTTGAGGATATTAGGAAAAAATAAATAAATACTGCTGTTACTGATGCTGCCTCTGGCTGCAATTTTTGTTGAAACGCACTATTTTTTTTTTTGGCTGCAATAAATTGCAGTCCAAGCCAGAGGCACAAAGAAAAGCCAAGACAATTTAAGCCATTTGGAACCATTTTTTTTAGAATAGTTGCTATATTGGCACAAGTTCAGCATTTTATCGATTTAAACACAAGCCTTAAATCCGAGAAAACCATTCTGTAAATGGGAAATCCGCCGCAGAAACACAACGGAAAATTAAACTTGGGCTGCTGGCCCTTAACAATGGTTGCAATGTTTTAAATAAATTTCATTTACTGCTGCCCCAGTCAGATAGCACAAGCCAGAGAGCACCGAAAACTTTAGTGTTATGACTGCGACGGCCATTTGTTGTTTGCTGTTGACATTCTTGCCCCGCAACTTTATGTTCACCATTCTATCTCCTGGTGGTGCCCCCAAAAACACACAAAGGCCGCTGGGAATAAACCGCAGAATGCCGATTTGTAGATTATTATTATATAAATTCCAGATGAATTATTCTATTTAGCTATCTATTAAAAATTCACATTAAAAATTAAGTACAGTAATAAATTACATTTTTTTATATAAATTTAATAATATAAAAAACAACTCTGGGCATTATATTACACACTCGGCATGAATAAATCAAAAGGAAGCGAAAAACATCAGTAAATGGTGCGTACGATGCAATTAATTCAGCATGAGCTGTGGCAGCTGGAAGTGCCAAGGGAAAAACAATAGAGAGCCTTCAATGTTGTCTGCTAATGGGCACTAAATAAACACATTTCACATTTCCACTACACACTCACTATTATCCTCGCTGTGTGTGTGTGGTCCTTTGACAAATGAAAATTGCACCGAGCTGTAAACAAACAACAGGAGTTGCGTGTCACGTAGCGCGAATTTTCTGTTTTGCCTGCTCTGCAATTTGTTGATTGTTGCTTTCCAAGATTACGCATACGCCGTGGGGGCAATGTAATCGAATCAAAAAATACAAAAGACCCCAAATGAAACGTGACTTAAATGATCAAAGCCCCTTTTGATTTGTCATTGATTTGTTTCAACAGTTGAACTCATGTTTGGGTAACCATAATGTTTAGCTAACTTACGTACTTATAATAAGGAAACAGCATTTTTAACAAATATATCTGCTCCTAATACGAGCGATTTTTGTATCTCTTATCCTTATCCTTATCCCTCTAAATAATAGCTTAGTTATGCTTTACATGCTAAAATAATTCTTTCTGACCTATAGGTCAAGCCTTAATTAATTCATTAGCTAACGGACAACCACAAACACATTTGCATTAGCCAAATGCTCGATTTCTTTTTTGTCCCCTCTGTCACTGGACAAATATGAAAATTGCCCTGCTGGCCATGCAATTAAGTAAAATAACAAGCTTTCGATTTTAGGTCTGCACTCACTGAGCTCCTCCCCGTTGTAGCCTTTTTCAGCCCTATTTAGTTTCCGTTCCGTTTGCTCTTTTATTTTGTTTACCAGCCTTGCGCTTTGCCTACACACTGTAAGAATAAATCGTGGACTAAATGTTTGTTTGGAGTATGATATTATTTTATGCAAAGAAACTTTAAGAGAAAAACAAAAAAGAAAGCTTTGAAAAATCTAAGTTTTAATATGGAAAATTTTCATAACTAAACCAACCAACCAAACATGAATTTACATTCAGATACATTTGGTGTATTAATTTTTATAAGGTTAACAAATCTTCATATTGAATTTTAAGTTTAAGAAACTAAAATTTTATTGTATTTTTTTAGAGTTTTAACATTGTAACCCTTAAACAATTTTTTTTTTTTTTAATAAAATAAACATGTTGACGCTGATTAAGAATATATAAATGACTTCTTCATTGCGTTTTAAGCTTCTGACTAAAATTATTAAAAATTGGTCAGAAAAAGAGATAAAAATGAAGAAAAATACAATTAACAATAGAATTTTATATATATTTCCAATTATATTCAACGAATAAAATGTTTAAAAATTTTTCATAAGAAAGGAAACTCCCTGAAACAACAATAGTAAAAAGTGGAGTTCTCAAACTAAGTTGTAAAGCTCTCGCTTAAATCTACTCGGCGCACTTATTTTACAATTAACTTAAGCTCAAGTTAAGGCAAAATAAATTACATTTTCAGTGTAGTCCATTGTCTATCCGCCTGTGTTTGTGTTTGCGAGTGGCTGACGTCGTGTTGGTGTCCCATCGAAGGTATCTGTCGGTGCTTTATGCACTCGCCATGCTCCTGCCCACCAGTTCGTCCTGCTTCTCCAGTCCGCCCCTGTCTGTCGTTAACGTTGTGCACCGAAAGCCGCGGCGTTACAAGTTTTTCCAGAGCACGCCTCTCCCCGGAAGCCGAGACATCTAGTTAGCGGTGGGCGTGGAAAAAAATGAGAATGGGAGTGGCATGGGCGGTCATGCATGAAAAAACGTAGCCACAACTTGACGTTGACCGTAAAAGGTTTTTCGCTGTGATTGTGTTTGCTTGGGTTGGGTCAAAAATTAGGGGAGTTTGCAAATGGCTTGGCAGCAGAGGATGTTGCGGCGTGAAAAGAGTTTTTAAGGAATAAAAATATATTTTTGATAAATGCTATAAATACATTTAAAGTTATGAAAAGTATGAGTTACCATGATATCAAAAATTAGGGGAGTTTGCTAATGGCTTGGCAGAAGAGGATGTATCAGCGTGAATAGAGCTTAAAGAATTAAAAATATATGTTTTTGATAAATGCTATAAATGGTTAAATTTTCATTTAAAGTCATGAAAAGTATAAATGCTATAAATACTTAAATTTGCATTTAATGTAATGAAAAGAATGACTTACGATTATATCAAAAATTAGAGGTGTTTGCAACTGGTTTGGCAGAAAAAGATGTTGCAGCGTGAATAGAGTTTAAAGGATTAAACACATTGTCTTTATAAATGCCATAAGTACCTAAACTTGGATTTAAAGCAGCTAGAAGTAAGCTTATTATCTTACTAATTGCATTTGGCTTAAAGCTATATATTTTTAAACCCTTCTTCCTAGAAAGACTCAAGCAATTGAATACCCTTTTCTTGAATGCTCGCCATGATCTCATTCCCGTCGCCTTAGTTTCCTATTCGCTGGAACCTCTTATATTTCTTAGCCAAGTGGAATGCAAATTATTTTTTAATTGCCCTTGTCGGCCCCAAGATGTCTTACCACTTCTCCCCCGCTGCCTTTGCTGTCTTCTCGCTCCTTTCATTTTCTTTTGAAACCATAGAAAATCATTTCATGAGCACTTCATTACTTTTGGAGGGTCCTGAGTTCAGATTCAATTAACATACCAGACTGGCCGCTGTGTTTCCATCTTCGCACTGTGTTCTT